>JACBOY010000210.1:0-20942 GCA_014706135.1 Phytophthora tubulina
CCAACTACAATGACGCACTCACGGAGACCAAGTTGAACTCGGCAGTCACGCAGAAGCCTTTGGAACCCAACCACGTTCGTATTAAAGTACTGAGCGCCGGTGTCAACCCCCTTGACTACAAGCTGCACTACTTCGGGGCTATGGCCATCGCGGTTGGCCCAACCCCGGAGAAGCCGCTTCGAATGGGTCTCGACCTGTCCGGCGTCATCGTCGAAGTCGGTAGTGGGGATGTTCGCGGCTTTAAGGTGGGCGACGCTGTCTTCGGTTCGGCTGACATGCAGTGCATGGGAAGCTTTGGAGAATACATCACTCTCGAAGCAGACCACATTGTCCACAAGCCGAGCAACATCACGGTGAACGAAGCTGTGGGTGTGTCGATTGCTGGTCTTGCTAGCTACCAGGGTCTGGTCAACCGCGCCAAGGTGCAGGCGGGACAGCACGTGCTCATTCTGAGCGGCGGCAGCGCTGTTGGTCAGTTCAGTATCCAGATCGCTAAGGCTTTCGGAGCCGAAGTTATCACCACGGCCAGTCCTCGTAACACTGAGTTGGTCAAGTCTCTTGGAGCTGACCAGGTCATTGACTACACATCCAACAAGTGGGGTGAGGTCCTCGCTGAGCACTCTGTGGATATTATCTATGACTGCTCCGTGGAGCCTGAATCCTGGTCCACGGATGCTCAGAAGATCCTCAAGCAGAACGTCGGCCAGTTCTTGACCATCGGTATCGTTGAAAACCAAGTGGAATCTCCCATCGGCGCGAAGCTCATCCAGTATTACTGCCATCCGATCGCAGCGGACCTGGAAGGCCTCCGGAGTAGTAGAGTCTAGCACAAAACACCGGCAGTTTTTTTCCTTACCGTAATTTACCGTCGAGAACAGTTCTAGAACGTTCTTTCTACCAGATGCATTTTCTTCGACACCACCGCTAAGTAGCGTCTGGTGCGAAGGAGGCCTCCTCCACACCTCCAAGAACCGCGCACAGCAACATTGGGATTACATCCGAAGGGAGGGTCATTCAAAAGAAAAAACAAAGTCATGCGCATTACGCCGGCAATTTTTTTCTTACTGCAAAGAAAATAATAGCCCAGTTGGAAGGTTTATGTGGCGCGCCTTCATTTTCCGCTTAAATACGACCAGAAAAGCTCTCCCGCCCTTCTTCCTCAATCCAGAATCCGCCGCCTCGAGGAAAGATGGTGAAGCTCTTCTGTGCGGTCGTTGGCGTGGCGGGCAGCGCGTTCTCGGTGCGAGTGGATGAGAGCGACTCAGTGGATGACTTGAAGGACGCGATCAAGGCGAAGAATGAGAACAGTTTGAAGGAGATTGATGCAAAGGACCTGCAGCTCTTCCTGGCGAAGACAGCGGTTGGCGCGTGGCTAACGGAGGCAGACGTGATGAAGGGTGTGAGTGACACCACTGGGCTGGAGCTGTTGGACGTTGCAGGAGCGCCACTTAACTTGGTCGACTTGTCGGAGGAAGACGTGCGATTCCGAGTCACGAAGGAAGATGTCAAGGCCAAAAAGGTCCCTGTTCACGTGTTGGTGGTGGTGCCGGAAGGTGCGGGTGGTTCAGCGAGCGAGACTTCTACGTTAGCGCAAATGTCAGCAAAGATAGACGAACTACACAAGCAAGCTACGCTGGGGAAACGCAAATATGTCCACTCGGAGGTAACCTCGACCCAGGGCAGGCAGCTTCTGAACGACTTGGATATTCGGGTGGAATTTGTGCGCACAGTTCCATTCGCTGCTGGAGAGGGTTCTTCGGTTGGCCCATACGAGTGGAAGAGAGTTATTATTGAGAACGGCGAAGAGGTCGTGCTCACTGAGGAGCAGCAGCGCAAACGATATCGCCGGTACGTGGAACGCAACATTGGCGATGTGCTTATGGAGAAGCAGCTTTGCGTGATTGGCGTGGAAAGAGGCACAAATATCCTCTCTGTTAAAGTTCCTGGTCGCGAAATTGAGCTCGCTGGACGTACCGATCTCCTCATACTGAGTGATCTTGTTGAGATGAGGCCGTCTGAGGTACAGTACTTGCCTGGAGTGAAGATGCTGATTGAAGTGAAGAGAGATGTTAAACCAAGCAACGACTTCCAGGCATTGTCGGAGCTGATCGCTTTGGATCTGCTCGTTGACGACCCAGTAATGGCACTTCTTACTGATTTGAAAGGAGAGTGGTTATTCTTCTGGGTGGCCGAGAAGAAAAACAATTCTGCCCGTATCTACAAAGCGGCAATCAACAAGCCAGGTGAGGCTTTCGAGGTGATAAGAGCGCTACTGGTGCAGCCACCGAGTGCTGGTACTGATACTGCCACCGAGATCAAGCTTCCGTGTTTCCAAAGTCCCGTGAAGAGATTGAAGCTGAAAGAGGCATTACCACCTATCGGAGAGGGCGGTGAAAATGGTGGGATTCGTGAGAGCATCGAACGATACTATGACATCGCCAGTATGTTAGGTCCCGACATTGAGATGGCGCGTGCTGTAGCTAGACAGGTCACTCGATCTATTCCCACGTTGAGTTATTTCAGCTAATTCTTGCTTCGGCATGCTACATTAATATTTTTTATCCTGATAAATGTAAAGTTAGTTAATATAGACATGACGTACTCTCCCGAGCAATACCAAGCCAACAAGGAGCGCATTAAAGCAGCGCAGAAGCGCTACTACCAGCGTACACGTGAAGCTCGTTTATCCTATCAAAAGGCGTACGACGATAATAATAGAGATCAGATTCGTGCCCGCAAGCGAAAGACCAAGATCGGACTTAATCAGACTGGAAACGAACTTAGCGCTGAAACCGAAGTTAGCTAATTAATTAATTTTTTTGAGCTGAAAAAAGTCGCCAGTGATATAAAGTCGATCCTGATACAAGATCCAAATATTATAAAGTCAGTTCACACGAAAAAATATAGGCACTGATATATAACGATGTTTGCATACGAACTTGAAGGACTGAAGCGATTAAATATCCGAGCTATCCGATGGGGTAGCAGCTACCGAGTGAAGGTGCGAGGACGCACAGGGAAGATGGTTTATGTTAGCAACCTATCTCGTCCCAGCAATCAGAAGTTGGTTGCGAAGCAGTACAATGTTTCTGTCGATGAGCTGAAGAAGCACTTGTCTCCTGAGTTCAAGGCGGACCCGAAGTACCGCTTCTACAACGGAAAGCACATGAAATCTCACCTATACGAGGGGATTCACCCTGGTGAGTTCTACAACAAGCTCGAGAACGTCCTTGACAGTCAAAAGAGTTCCTTCAAGGTGAACATTGCCCTTGGCTACGACCTCGTCAGCCTTACCGATGATAGTGAAACGCGCTACTTCCACCCAAATATTGGAAATACGTACGTATTCAACGCGCCTACCACTATCAACAGCAAAGCTGACATTCGCAAGAAAATTATTTCTGAGATCCGGTCTATGGAGTTGGCCAACAAGCTAAACTACCCCAGTTCTGGATACAAGCTCAAAGCGATCACTGGCTTCAAGATTTACATCTACCATCGCAACCATGCTCTGGGAGATAGTGAAGCGATCATCCCGGCGGTTATCCGTGAAAACAAGCACGTTATCAACTTCCCGAAGACCAACAACAAATGCGTCTTCCATTGCATTGCCTGGCACTCAGTGCAGGACCCTAAAAAGGATCCTCGCAGAATTCAGGCACACGTGAAGGAGGCATTCAAGCGTTATTGCTCTTTCAAGGGTATCACCTACTCTCTGGGGTTATTCCGTAGCTTTAAGCCTATCGATCTCCTTCAGCTCGATGATGTTGAGGAATGTTTCCAACTCGCTATCAACGTTTACTCAATGGATGTGAATACTGGTAAAGTTGAATGCATTCGCCGCTCAGACAAGGAGTTCGATGCTATGAACATTCTATCATACGAGAATCATGCCCTCTACGTCAAGAATGTTGATATGCTCCAAAGCAAGTACCAATGTGCTAAGTGTGAGATGGTCTTTGCCAACTCTATCAAGCTCAAGGACCACTCTAAGAATCAATGTGAGCGAGTAAATATTGAAAGCTTCCCAGCTCAGCCAACTATCTACAAGCCAGCTCAGAACGCTATTAGATCATTGCTCACAAAGTACTCCATCAAAGATGTTGACCAATGCATCGACCATTTCATGGTTTATGACTTTGAAGCGATTCTAAAGCTGACAGCGGTCCAACACGGGGAGAATACAGTCTTCACAAACGAGCATATCCCTGTATCGGTATCGGTAGCGGATAGCTTGACCGAGGAGGTTAGTTGCTTTGTCAATGATGATCCCAAGGCATTGCTGACGGATATGTTCAAGTACATCGGTGATGTATCGGTGAAGATCCAACAGTACAATGTCGCCAAGTATAAGTCGCTTCTGAGGAAAATCATCGATGCTCACGGTCTGACGGGTATGGCGATTCCTGGAGCCTCACTTGGTAAAAACTTCACGACGAAGGATGTAGATAGCTGGATTCAGGAAGGTAGGTATGCCAGCTTCTTCAATTTCCATAGCCGCATCGACTTTGGGAAGCAGCGATCCGATTACAGTAAAATCAAGCAACAGTTGATCAGGTACCAGTATTTGGCTTCAATAGTGGTCGATATGATATCAACTTAATCAAGAAGGACCTGTTTGCCGTCATCGGTACCGACAACATCAAATCGGTGATCAAAACCCCAGCTACATGTGCATCGCAACGTCGGACATGAAAATGCTTGATATTAGCAACTACGTACCTGCTGGTACCAGCTATGATAAGTACCTCACAACATATCTTGGTGGATGCAAATGCGATGACAAAATCAGGTGTGTTTGTGGTCTTGGTAAGGGTCTGTTCCCGTATGAGTATATTAAATCTTTTAGTGTGCTCAGCGAGACTACTATCCCTCTAAAATCAGCTTTCGATAGCGAACTTCGCGGTACGAGTATCAGTGATGATGACTATAAGCGCGTCCAATTCGTCTGGGAGCACTATGGGATGACGACGATCAAGGATCTTCTCGTTTGGTACAACAATCTCGACGTAGTTCCATTCATCAAGGCTATCAAAGCCCAACGTGAGTTGTTCAAAGGTTTTGATCTGGATATGTTCACCGATGGTGTATCGCTACCCGGATTATCGGAAAAAGTTATGTACCAGACTTGCTTCAAAAATCTTCAGTATCCCAGCAAGAAGCCTGCTAAAGCTTTTGATTCCCAGCAAAGCGTATGAGTGGATACAAGAGCCAAGATGCAGCTGCGAAACGTGAATTTGGCATGACGTTGGAGCACCTTGATACATTGCTTCAGCAGCAGAAGTATCTCTGTGGGTTATGCTACAGTCAGTTGAGTGCTGACACAGCTTCTGCTGATAGAATCAACAACAAGCTTGGACACATCAACGGAAATATCTTAATTAGCTGCGTTTCATGCAACACCGCTCGTAAGGACATGTCGCTCAAAGGATTTCGCTACAAAAAGTTGCTTGAGTTTAACTCAGATAGACTGGTCTATTCGATCGATAATGAGGAGAAAGATATCTACGGAAAAATGAAGGCAAACATTGCTGGAGGACCATCCATTATCTTCAACAGATACGCTAAGCGCAATGAGACGAAGATTCGAGGAGGTAAGGTTTGTAAGAAGGTTATCGGATACGACGCCAATGCTCTATACCTATGGGCTCTTGGTAATGAAATGCCATGCGGACGTTTGACTACAATCGAAGCGTATGACGATATTATCGATGACATCAAATCAGACAAGATCTTTGGCTTCCTGGAGTGTGATATTCGTACTCCAGAGAACTTAAAGCAGTATTTCAGTGAGATGACTCCAATCTTCAAGAATATTCTGATTGACTGCACTGATGAAACTGTTATCGGCAAGCATATGTATGAGTATAATGAGTCACGCAAGCAGAGTCGTGCTAAGCCAGCACGCAAGCTGATCGGGAGCTACTTCGGAGAGAAAATTCTAATCTACACCCCTCTGCTCAAGTGGTACCTATCGCATGGCATGGAGATCACTCGGACATATAGTTTCATTAAGGCAAGCTCTCACAAGGCGTTTGCACCATTTATGGAGGCCGTATCCAAAGCACGTCGAGAGGGAGATGCTGATAAGTCTAAGGCTATAATTGCCGAGATGATGAAGCTTGTTGGCAATAGTGCTTTCGGTCGATCTGGGATGGATATGAGCAAGCACAAGGAGGTTAAATACGAGTCAAACGAGAAGGCTATCAAGTCGAAGATTGAGCACTTCACGTTTCATGGCCTGGAGGAGCTTAACGATTCATGTGAAATCACTATGAAGAAGCGTCGTCTCAAGAACAAAAATCCTATTCACCTGTCGATCACTATCTATCAGTTGGCAAAGCTACGCATGCTTCAGTTCTACTACGACTGCATTGACTTCTACTTCGATCGCTCTGATTTCCAATACCAGGAGATGGACACGGACTCAGCCTATATTGCCTTCAGCTACGAGAATCCATTCCAAGACTGTATCAAACCCAGTCTACGCGACCATTTCAAGCAGCACAAGTACAAATGGTTTCCACGCGACTACAACTCTGAGGTGGCCAAGTTCGATCGACGAACCCCAGGATTGTTCAAGGATGAGTGGTCTGGTGATGCTATGGTATCATTATCGTCCAAGAACTATATCTGCTACCTTCCAGACGCTGAGTACAAGGTCAAGGTTTCAGCTAAGGGTGTGCAGCAAGGACGCGGTCGCAATGAAAATGTACTGAACCCCAATGGATTTGAGACTGTTGTTCGTGATCGTATCACCTTGCAGGGTACTAACAAGGGTTTTCGCATCAGTAAGGAATCTAAATCAATTATTACCTATAGTCAGACGAAAACGGCCCTTTCATACTATTACGATAAACGTCGAGTACTTTCGGATGGTATCACAACTGTCGCGCTTGATTTCTAAGATGTGCTTCTGGGAGAAAAGCATATTTTTTTATTAGCTAATATATAGTGAGCCTCGCACTTTCAGGGTTTTGCGTTCGCAAAACGTCAAAGACCCTTTGATCTTCGAACTAATATCCAGCCATGGATAAACTATTAGCAAAGTTGTATTATGACCCTAAAACTGGTTTCATAGGTGCTCAAGCTCTATATGAGAAAGCCAAAGAAATAAATTCAAGAATTACTCTTAAAAACGTTAAGGAATGGTATGCCAGGCAGGCTGATATTCAACGCTTTCAAGAGCAAAAGAATCGCTTCGACGGATTTAAAATAGCTTCGTATAATCCTAATTCTTGGCAAATGGATCTTGCTTTCTGGGAGAAACGTCCCATCTTAACAGCCACCAACATTAACTCTCGATTGGGATATGCTAAGCTATTATCCAATAAGACGGCGCCTAACGTTTTAGTAGCTATCAAGGCATTCATTCGAAGTCATAAAGTAAATATTATCACAACTGACAACGGCAGTGAATTCATGAACAAGCAAGCTCAAGACTTGTTTAAGTCAAACTCTATTGACCATTACAATAATGAACCAGGCGATCATGGTACTATGGGAAAAATTGAGAGATTCAACAGAACTATCAAGCAAAGACTAACTAAAATGTCTCCCAAGAGGCTTACACAGAAACTTATTGCTGATATCATTGATAACTACAATACTACGTTCCATCGCTCAATTGGTATGACCCCGAATGAGGCGAAAGGTAAGGTAATGGAGTCTGAGCTTATCCATAATCAAACAGAAGCTATGAAACTTGAAAATGAGTTTGAAATTGGATCAAACGTCTTGTATCGGCTGAAAAAGCGAACCTTTGATAAAGAAGCAGCTCGATGGAGTAAAACTGTCTACACGATTGTAGGAATTGACGGCTATCGAGTTCAAATTAAATCGAATAATGGTCATACGCTATGTAAGCAACCAAATGATCTTAAACTGGTTCAGCTTCAGACAACAGACGCTACGATCAACAGAGGTGATATTCTTGAAGCCGAGAAGATTTTGGACCACAAAAAAATGAAGAACGGAAAGTACAAATACTTAATTAAATGGGAAGGAAACGAGCCTGATTCGTGGGAGCCCCAAGACAATCTCAGATTGATCAATAAGAATCGGAGAAGTAAATTAGAACAAACTTACTTCTCAGATAGTAATCGAAGCTAAATCAGGGAGCTGTACTGGTCTCGGCTTAGGCTGTTCGATAATATTATATTTTCGCGGCGGTGCTGCATCTTTTGTTGATTTCTGCTTCTCGATCTCCTTAGCCTCCTCAGCGATAGTGCTGTTGTCAAATACGTAAGAGACTGACGGATCGTAATCAATATATTCTACACCCATGCTACTTATCTCCCTATACATATACATACAGAAATCATAATGATTTGCAGTGCTATTACTCGCTCCAACAAACCATGCTCGAGAGAGGCTCTGCCTTGCGGGTATTGCTCTCAACACTCGAAAGACTACAAGCTCCAGATGTATAAGAAATAGCTAAAGAAGATGCATCAGCGCATGCGGATGTACTCGGAAAAGGCTAATATCATGAACTCAATGCTCAGCGACATCCATCGATTGGACTATATCAAATATCAGCTTCGAGAGCTCGATGACACTCGCGCCTATCGAGTCGTATGTGCCGATTCTCAATTCAAAAACGAGCTTGAGAAACTGTTCGACCTTCCATTCGATGAATGCTTAGGAGCATACATCAGCTTGCTCCAACGCCGCAATGCAATTGTTCATAAATATACGCTAAAATTATGGGAAGAGGGCCACAAGCCCAAACCAATTGAATATAAATCGATTTTCCGTAGATAATTATCGTGATACAGATATAGCAATCTTCGATTTAATATGTTTCCATCATTTAAATCCTTAGCTGATAGAGAGCAAAAGCGCGTTGATCTTCTTCAACGCGTCCAGCGTCGCGTCCGTCAGAATAATGTGAAGCGGCGTATGTATGCAGAAACAGCATGGGTATCGGATACAGGCAAAACCATCTCACTTGATAAGAAGGAGTCTCAAGACTCTTCTAGTCAGGTTGAAGATGGTGATTTAAAAAAGCCAGTAGCACCCCAGGTGGGGACGCAGTCGCAGACGGTCGGCCTCGCCTCTCGTCTGAGCGACAGCTCAGTAGCGTCGCTAGCTCAACCAACTGATACAGTTCCACCCCCTAAAGTTGAGGAAGTTCCAGTTAAAACGGAAGAATCTCAGGAAATCCCTGAAGTTAAATCTGAGAATGAGGCAAAACGTGCGTTGATTAAGATATTCAAAATATATCCAGTTCTCGACAAGCTCCACTTGACAAAAACGGGCGACAGATGGCTAAATATATCATTCGATCTGGTACTAAGATTTACATAGCATCGACTAAGAGAAAATCTAACGTTTCAACCATTGACTGGGATGAGACCTATGATTCAATCCGAGACGTTATCAATACCGATCCCCGTTTCATCAGATACATTAGCGATCTGAAGAAAGCGAAAGCAATGGCTAAGTCAAAGGCATTTCCTGAATATCGACTGACGGAACCACTAGAAGTGTGGGAGAGTCTGATCGGTAAGAAGCGACGATTATCCAACCCACTCAAGAATGATGACTCAAATCGCAGCAAACAGCGACTTGAGGATAGCTTCGCTGTCGATGCTTCAACATCTACAGAGGACACTCCAGAAGGTAAGGAATTGACACCTAACACCTACACACCTAGCCAAGATGATGCTGAAGCACGACACGGTGTATTGAGCGGAAATGATGAGGATATGGATAAAATCCTCAGCAACGCTGATAACGATGCTAAACTCATTCTAACTAGATTTTATACAGATCTTCGTTCTAAGAAGGTAAAAGTCGCCTTTGATCTACAATCCGTTATCGATACTGCTAATGAGGTGAAAGTCCATCAGAGCTATTATTTCGACAATCCAATCAAGAAACGATTATTCAATATCAAGGACTTGACTACTGGCAAAGCGATTTCAGCCTGTGATCTAAGCGATCTAATGAAGTCTATTCGTTGGATGGATACATTCACAGCGCTAATGGATGGTTTCCAATATTTGGATAAGTATCTGACGGAGAGAGGTGATAAGACCTCTGAGGAGAAGACCGCTCAAACTAATCTGACTCAGAACCTAGAGATTCTAGATCGAGTGCTTCAAGCGAGTACGAAATCAACTGAAGCTACATCCCGCGTAAAGGAACAGAGTATTGATCCATACGTCTCATTGCGATTACTACACGATGAAGCCGAGGCTGCATACAAGGAATATGGAGAGGCGGTGAAGAAGTATGAAGAGGCGAGGGAACTTGCTAAAAACCGACATAGTAAAGCTGCAAAGTCGAATTTGAAAGCTGCAACCGCTGCGATGAGGGCTACGAAGGCTAACTACAACGCCAAACTGAAACGATACTCATTGACCAAAAAGCATCATCCCAATATGGACCTCTCCGAATTTGATGATATCGCATCAAAGCGTGAGGTTCGTAGAACTATATCATCAATGGTTAATAAGCTAGAAGATCGCGGGCTACGTGGTGCGGGTATGAAACCTCTCGATGGAGCTAAGCGCAAAACTAATCAGACTTACAATCTGAACGACATTCAAGGGATGGCGACTCCATCGGCGTACATCTATCGCAAGATTGGTTCAAAGTTCATTCGACTACCAGATCTCGATAAAAACACTCTGACGATCGTTCAGCCCAATCGCCGTAAGGTTGGTCCCATGCGCGAGATCAGCGATGAACTACAAGCTATGGTAAAGGATCTAGTCTTTAGAAACTCTATTAGTCAGGATAAGTATGATCATCTATCTATTGATGATAAGAAACTGTTTAAGGAGATTCTGGAGATGACGCATTTGCAATACAACTTCGATCAGCATCTGGAGGATCCTTTAGAGTCGTTGAGGATGGAGTATGATAAGCTCAAAGGAGAACTCATGCTTGGAAACAATAACCCCTCAATTCTAAAGCAGCTTAAGGTGGTCTGCGTCGATATGTACAGCAATCGACTAATTTCTGATTCTGAATTCAAATCAATTATCACGAGACTACTATAACTATGCTAGTTCTCAATACGCGAAACATCGGCAAACGTGGCGCTTTGTATAATCTCAATGCTGACCGCAACCTAACGGAGCTCAAACACATCATGAAGGATCTGCTCGTAAAGGAAATACCTTCTGAAGAGAGGCCCGCTGTATGGGCAAATAATGACGCAAAGCCGTTTTCAACTAAGTCAGTATCGACTCAAACAGAGGGTGGGCGGGTCTGGGCTTATAGTTCAAAGAAAAAAAATACTGTCAAGACATTTGCGCTCTAAGTAAGTCCTGAGCTTAGAGCCCATGGCTCAGGTCTGCGACCCCTGCCTTTGTAGATCTTCATTTTTTTGTCAGCAACTTCAACCCATTATATCGAAGATTTCTAAGCTCGGTTAAGGACTGCTCTAAATGCTGTATCAGAGATAATTCCGAGCCAATAATCCTGCTGAACCAGTGTTGTGATCTATACGCTGCTCTAAATTTAGGGATTCATAAGTGCTTGTAGAGATTCGACTGTCGCGTTCAATTCCTGAATCGCCTTACAAAGTACTGAGATCAGACACGCATAATCTACTCCCATTGCATTGATCGGAAGACCATCGGCATTCATCTCATCCAGATCTCCTTCAGGCGTCGATACTGGTTCGGGTAATACTGCTTCCAACTCCTGAGCGATGAACCCAATAGCAACCTTATTATCTTGTCTCCAGGTGAATCGACGAGGCTTCATAGCCATAACCGCATCCAATCCATAGGGAATGTCCTCAATATCTTTCTTTAGCCTCTCGTCGGAAGCATTGGTGTAAGCTCCACCATATACCGGGCAATAAGCACTCCATGCGAATGTCGAAGTGTAGCTACCGAATCGTATAGCCGGAGTTGTAGTCGAGTATGATCCGAATCCAGTATGTGTACTATAACTCGATCCTCTGAATGTACAACAGGCGCCCAGACCATTATTTTTTGTATGAAACCACTCACTGCACCATATCGATGTCTGAACATCAAACTGAGATGCAGGGCTTGACGTTCCAATTCCAACCCATCCGTTAGCTTTAACAACGAAAGCATTTGAAGCTCCATATGGATCAAAGCTGATATAGTTGCTATCCGACCCGCTACTACTATAATTCCATTGAAGAGTCATGCAATTCTTCGTCGCCTCGTTTGTTCCGATACGAAACGCTACAGAGCCACTACCTGATAAAAGATTCAATCTCTGACCACCCTCAACTCCCATAAAGCTAACTCTACCGTCCTGGTTTATACGGACGCGTTCGGCCAAACTACTTTGGACAGCGTCCGCAGATCGAGTATAAAATGATAAATTAGAATTGGCATAACTACCTCCAGTTCTGGTTGCTACAATACTTGCAGAAGGGGTTGCTGCAGCTAAGTTAGTACCATACGATGAATCATTATAGAAGCATAGACCAGAAGCATTTCCAACAGTATCAGATGATTGTCCAATCACTAAGCCATAGCCGGAGCATAGAGAAGTTCCATCAATACTTGCGCCAGCTCCATAGAGAGCATGAGTACTATTCTGGTAAATAGTTCCATTGAATGTTGAAGCTCCTCCGATATTGACCGAATCAGCGCAATTGACCGCACCTCCAACACCTACACCTCCAGCCACCAATAAAGCACCTGTAGTTGGATTAATCGATGCTGTAGTTCCATTGATATTTAATGAACTCACATTCGATACATTCAATCCTGAATCGCATGTGAGGACCTTCGATGCCTGAGCTATGCCTAATGTTGTAATATTACAGTAATTGAGTTGAGTAGCTGTTGAAGAGATTGTAGTTCCAGACTTTTGAAGCGTTGTAGCATTGACTGTACCGGCAGATAGAGTTCCACTGATCGTAATTGCTGTCGTTGATGTCGTAAGCATGTTCGCCAGCGTGTAGCTAGTACCACCTTGCTGGATCGTTGTGGCATTGATCGTTCCAGCACTCAGCGTACCACTGATTGTGATAGAACTAGGTAATGTTGTAAGGAAGCTAGAGAGGGTATAAGATACACCACCCTGCTTGAGTGTAGTACAATCCAAAGTTGTGGTAGTCAGTGAATTGATACCTGTAATATCCTTCGTTGAGTTGAGCACAAGTGCTTTGTTTGCTGCTGCTGTTCCAGCGACACAATCGACATAGTTTAGCTCTGTACCTGAGGCTGTTATCAGTACTCCACCCAGCGACAGACCCTTCGTTGCTCCATCGTGTTGAGATATGTTCAGAGTGTTAGTCGTTAGTAAATTCAGACCGCTAAGGTTTAGATTACTATCAGGAACCAACGCAATGCCAGTGCCAGCTGTTCCTGCGATAATACCACTGAGGTAGGATAGTCGATAATCATCGCGACTGAGATACAGCGTTTGAGCGTAAGCATATGTCAAGTATCCGCTAGCATCGAGCGAGAGATAGAATGAAGGGTTATAGACAGAAGAAACGAATGTTGGTTGAGGATAACTAAACCCGCTCATATTTATGTTCAGTCTTATATAAGTGAAACGATTTTAGTCATGAGCTCAATACCCGATTATGGAGGTTCTCTCCCCAAGAAGTATAAAGGCGAATCAGTCGGTGATATTAAGGAATTAGGTATCAAGAAGCTGTTTCGAATGGTTATCCTAGGACCGTCCTTCTCAGGCAAGAACAATTAGGTATTCCATATACTGAAACATGCACCACACGTGTTTAGCCATCTTCATATCATTGCGCGCAACCCCCATCAAGAGCTATACGACTATCTCCGTGATAAGCTGGAAGGATTCGTTTCATTCCATGAGACGCCTCCGAATGTTGATACCATTAGACGTACCCCAGGTAATAAGCCTGAACTAGTTATTATCGATGACTATTCAAACGGTAAGGGACTCCAGAAGAATGTGTTCTCACACTACTTCACCAGAGGAAGACACTTCAAGCTATCCACAATTTTCTTAAGCCACAGCTGGTTCGCAACTGATAAGATGATACGATTGAATACGGAATATGTTGCGATCCTTCGCGCGAACTCGCGGCGTGATCTGAAGCTACTGATGACAGACTTTAACATCCCAGGATTGACTGAAGAGGGTATTTTACGATATTACAATCAGGCCGTTAATCGCGGAAAAGGACAGATGTTGTTTATAGACTCTGTAAAGGGTCAAATCCGCTTCAATTTCGATCAGGTAATTAATATCACTGGCGAAAACTATTAGTTATCTGATATAGCAACAACCATGGCTTCGTTTATTAAGCTCGATAGTACCAACCTTGTTCAGAACGGCCTAAACAATCAGTTTCGCTATGAATTCGCAGGTTCTAGTGTTAATTTCAGGGATAATGATATCGCTATCCAATCTATTAGTATGTATTGTAGCGACTTTAATATCGATTCTCTAGCGTTTGGTAATACTTCGTTCAAGATTGAGGTCCCGACGGCTGCTACGACGAGTACGGTTAGTGTCAATCTCCAGGATGGTTGGTACTCGTATGCTGATATTAATCGCAAGATTCAGGCTGCTCTAGTCAGTGCTGGTGCCTACTTGATTGACACATCTGGAAATAACGTATTCTTTATCCAAGTCAGTGAAAATTCGACCTACTACGCATGCCAGCTGGATTGCTCCCCTACTCCAATTGCTATTGGCACATATACGCGTCCAGCAACTGGATTGTATTCAGCTGGTGGTTCTGGATTACCTACAACGTCGCGTGTCCCGCGTTTGATCATTGATAATGCTGCTTTTGGATCTGTCGTTGGCTATTCTCTAGGTACGTATCCGACGAACTCGTCAACCGTAGCGACTAGTCTTCTAAGCAACACAATTCCTCAGGTGCATCCGACCTCTAGCTACATCGTGCGTTGTGATATCATCAAGAATGACTACGTCGTCGGAGGTGATCTATTAGCCGCATTTGATCGCGGTGATGCAACTATCGGTCAGCTAATTAAATATCAACCGAGCAACTACGCTTGGGTCAAGGTCCATGATGGAGCACGTGCTTCTATCACTGTATCCATCTGGAACCAGAACAATCAGCCGGTACATTTCCGCGATACGTCGTTCAGTATTATGCTTCTCATCAAACCTCGTTGAGCTATGAATGATAAGTAGGACCTGAGAGCACAAAAAAATATTTTTTTTTACTTCTTACAAACGAAAACTGCCTCCGGTCTTTCCCTTACGCTTAGCGCGAAGGCTTGCCATGTGAGCTTTAGCTTCAGGAGACCCCTTAGCAAAGTTTCCCTTTCGATTAGATGGTGGTTGCTCTACACCAACACCGAAACGATTCTTAATACCCTTTCGAACATAGCTAATCAATTCATGGTGCTCAGGCTTGGTAGCCTTGGTGTGAAGGAACTTTTCACCCTCATCGAGAGCGTCAGTGATGACTCCCTTAGTCTTGGCGTATCTGAGAGCATTACCAGCATGACGCTTGACATCTGCGAAACTAATACGTCCGCCTTCTACGTCTGAGTCGCTATCATAACCTTCTACACCAACCCCTGTTAGAGCTTTGATACCAGCACGAGCTGGAACGGCGAGTTCTGGCTGACCAACCGCGGTGGCGAGTGCTGGGATAGCCATATCTGCGGCCTTGCTTAGTAGTCCCGAGTCCTTAGCGAACTTAAAAGCGCTTTTAATACCTCCCCAGACCTTGCTCCAAATAGATCCGCCTTGAGCTCGTTTGTAGCCCTTCTTGATCTCGTGCTTCGTGATAGAGAGTCGAACGCCGCGTCCAACCTTCTTAGCCTTAAGAGCCTTCTCATGCGATTCAGGATGGAGATGAAGCTTAGCACCTGTACCAGCTAGCTCGGTGGCTGTAAGCGATAACTTACCAGTCTTGACAGCCTTGCGAAATTTATGGGCGGGAACGCCGCTCGAAATAATGAGTTCTCGATACATAGTTGGTAATATATTCTCTGAAATAAATAGCGACGATATTTAAATTAATCATGTTCTTGAAGAGATCCATTCGATTGTGCTGCTTCGCATATAGCCACATTATTGACCAGATGCCACAGTATTCACCGTGTGCTGATTGGGTCTGAATCTCGTTGTATTTGCGAATACCATAGATCGTTGGAGGACCTTCGCCCATGGAATCATAATACTCGTTGTTGAATGCTGCCGTCCAGTGGCCTACGTCTTGGTTTGGCCTTCGCAATAATATCAGAAATGAACCTTTTTTGGGAAGAGGAGCTTTAATCTCATTTGACTCGTAGATATGATCGATATGGATATTTAGCTTCTCAGCTAATTTAATTAAATCGTGGTCGGATGATATTGGTTTAATTAGATCCATGCTTAAATCGAAGATTGAGGGGCGCAAGCACCGAAATTAAGATTTCTAAGCTTGCTTATTAATTATTTTTTGCTGAAGCTATATCGAGGTGTATATAACTGCGCTCATAACTATGTCTGATACTCAACTCGCCGATCAGTTTCTCTATCAGTGCTCGCTCAAGAGCGATCCGGCCGTCAAGGTCTCCTCCCGCAAACGTGTCCCTTTCGTTATCGATATTAACCAGGGTTCGTACGCTAATGGAATTGTCACCATCGATGCTACTTCTCAGCTGAACGGTGCTGAGGGCTTTGGATCACTTAAGGATGCTTACATCGTAGTTCCGTACAAGGTTTCCATGAAAAATGGTGCGACGGCCCAGACTGCCGCTGCTAACCGTCTTTGCATGGGTCTCAAGTGTGGTGCATTCAACGTTATCGATGGGTTGTCGCTTGAACTCAACGGTAAGTCGATTCTTAGCATGACGGACTACAAGCTGTTCTGGAACAATCTACGCGCCCAGTCTAGCATGAGCAGTCAATTCGTTGATAAGCACGGTGCTGATACTTTCATTTACCCTGATTCCGCTCAATCGGTACTTTACACCCCGACTGGTACTCCAACTCTTAATGGTGATGGATACTCAAATAATGTTGTATATACTTCGAGTCTTGCTGCTTCAGCTAGCCCTGTCGGTGCTACGACTCCTAATGAAGGCTTCCTAAGACGTCTTCTAGCAAATCCTCCTACGGCTGGCGCTGACTTTACTGCCGCATGGCCTTCGCTGGTCAATCGGCTGCTAGCACTACTATCTCGAATCAAACCGCACGCGGTGCTTTTGTAGCTGGTGTTTCTACCGCTAATAATATTATGGGTACGTGGATCTACATGCTTAAGATTAAGCTAACGGATCTTCACCCGATATTCGCTGAACTTGATCTGATTGCTAACCCTCAGGTTCGCATGCGATTTAAGGTTAATCAGGGATCATCTGCTATTGCGGTAGATTCTTCGAAGAACATGACTCTGACCAGTACTACTCTATCTTCGGGTCAGACATGTCCCGTCATGCTTGCATCTGCTGCGACCGGTAATCCTATGGCTAGCGTGCTTGCTGCATCTGCTCCGTTTAGCATTGCTTGGGGTGCCGTATCTAATGCTCTAGAACCTACGGTTGATGGTACGTACATGCCTTTCACGACTTGCCGTCTGTATGTCCCGTTTGTTGATCTAGAAAACCCTCAGGCTATTATCAGTAAGCCGCTTAAGACGGTTCGCTACAACGATGTATATGCGCAGTGGTTCTACCAACGTGCAGGTATTGGTAAGCAAAGCACTCAGTTCAATACTTCATTTGATCTGCAGCTATCCGCCTCGATTAAGAATGCTAAATATGTTGCTGTACTCCCTTTCGCCGAGGGAACAAATAGCACAACGTCTGGTGTTCAGCAGTTCCAGAGTCCTTTCGATAGTGCTCCTTGGACTGTACAGCCTGGTTCGTCTATTCGCAATTTCAATGTACGTATTGGGTTGCAGCAGGTATTTGATATCTCATATGACTATGACTTCCATGCATTCATCAATGAATTTTCGAAGCTCGCATCTATTAACGGTGATCTAACGCCTGAGCTGACCAATGGTCTTCTCGACTATCGCACATGGTCTTCTACGAACCGTGTGCTTGTAGCTGACGTGTCTCGCCTAACGGAGCGCGATGTCCCTCAGTCGATTCAGGTTATGGGTACGAATGCGGGTTGCCAGGGTACGAATCTGTTAGTACTAGTAATCTATGAGAATGAGCTAACGTTCGATCGTCTCACCGGCGAAGTATCTGAATACACCTCTAACTAGGCTCTATGTTAATGTTTCGTAAAGAGAAAAAAATATGATTACATCTAATATTTGAAGGGTCTCGAAATGATGTAATCGCCTCTATTAAGCTTGACTCTATCATCTCCGCTCTTAACTAAGAGGAGCGTCTTACCATTTCCACAAGTGATTTGCTTAACTTTTATATCGATAAAATTATGGGATATGAGTAAGTGTAAGACTCCTCTACCTGTAAAATGGTTCATAGTTATGCTAACGATTGATTTACTCTTCCTGAGGTCGTAAATGCACATCTTCGAATTAATTAATATATATTCAGAGATTTATTGATACCTATGTAAATAGATACGCCGATAATAATTATGAGTTTTGTTATAACTTTTGGTAAGCATAAATCTAAGACGATCGAAGATGTGTATGCATCTGATCCTGGCTACTGCCGCTGGCTATTGAATCAAAAGATTCTGATTGATTCCAATCCTGAGATTGGTGAATTCCTTAAGCCTAAATTTACTAACGATGATGGATCATTCTTACTAACTTGGGGCAAGTATAAGGGAAAGACTATCAAACAGATCCAATCCCTTGATTCCAACTACATTGAATGGTTGAAGAAGAATGAATTTGTCGTTAGTAAAATGCCTAAACTCAAGGCTGCTCTTGATGAGCTGGCTTAAGTATTTGATTTTTTTTTGATAAAAAAAAAGGTAGCACGTGAATTTACCGCTCTATTTGAATCGGGTGGGTCCTAGAACTTATGAAACTCACCGTGCTGCAACGGATGTCTCCTCGAGCTTTCAGGTGGTCGAGAGGTCGCGTCGATGAAACTAACATTTACTGCCTGTATGCTTCCTGTTGCCTTCTGTGGTGCTCGCAGGTGTGGAGGAGACCTCCTTCGCACCAGAGGGTACTTAGCGGTGGTGTCGAAGAAAATGCATCTGGTAGTAGGAACGTTCTAGAACCGTTCTCGAGCGTAAATTACGGTAAGAAAAAAACTGCCGGTGTTTTGTGCTGGACTTTGTTTTTTTCTTTTGAATGACCCTCCCTTCGGATGTAATCCCAATGTTGCTGTGCGCGGTTCTTGGAGGTGTGGAGGAGGCCTCCTTCGCACCAGACGCTACTTAGCGGTGGTGTCGAAGAAAATGCATCTGGTAGAAGGAACGTTCTAGAACTGTTCTCGACGGTAAATTACGGTAAGGAAAAAAACTGCCGGTGTTTTGTGCTAGACTCTACTACTCTCCGGAAGTTGATCGGGGACGGCCAACTCAAGCCAACCATCGATTCGGTCTACCCGTTCGAGAAGCTGCTGGATGCTATCAAACACCAAATGTCGGGTCGCGCCCAGGGCAAGATCATTCTTGAAATCGCGAAGGAGTAGGAAAGGATAAGGTGTAGCCTTGTTGGGAAAACCAATGAACGAAATGTGCTCTTCGAAATGTTCTTGTTGTTTTCGCTCACCCACTGAGTATCCAAGGATAAGTGTAAGGCGTAACATGGCACCGTGTCGTGATTTTATGAATTTCCTCAGAGCGCACTAGACGTGTTGTGCCAATTGCAGCTTTTAACCACAGTCTCTTTGCATTCAATAAAGCATATTCGACCTCCACCCATGGCCAGCCCTCGCAACAACGAACTCGTCAAGTCGCTCGGCGCTGATCGAGTCGTCGAGTACACTGTCCTTGCCATCTACGATTGTGGTGTGGGGCCTGAGAATCGTAAGTTCGTGGCCATCGATTGGAGTCGTCCATCAAAAAGAACATTTTTGCACAAGACATCGGGGGATCTTCAGAATCTCACGAAACCGGCCAACTCAAGACGATCTTTGCCTTGCTTGACGCCATGAAGCTGTGCGACCGCGCCTATCACTGAGATCGCATAATATACATTCGGTCCTGTCCTAGCAAAACAAGTGAGCAACATTGAGAGATGTAAACTTGCCAATGTACTGGTCGTTTCAGTTCTTGACTTTGTTGTTGCAGGGTGCAACTTGCAGCAGCTCTATCGGAGGCAAGACGCAAACAACATGTTGGGCATATTGGGGAAGGAAAAGTTGCCGCTGTTGCAGTCCATATGGCCAGCAGATCGCCAAGCGCGATCCTTCGTCGGCGGCGTCATTTTTGCACTTCCCTGCAACTTCAACGTCCACTTCAGAACCGCCGGGAGAATCTGAAGTTCGATGTGGACGCCGGTTATTGGCTGGTTTCATACGAGTTTGCATCCTTCGATTGGTCAAAACTCACAGGTATCAGATATTATCAGACTTGCCGGGATGGTCGGTACAACGTGTCCGACGTGGCATACTGTTGGCACTGCAATGGGGCAACCTGAACCGCAACAAGCCAACACGGCGAGAACCGACACCATTCATCACTCCTCGTTCAGCACTCAGCATTGCAGCGCTCACTTTTGAATTGGCCAAGGGGCATCGCCATCAGCCTGCCTTCCTCTCCCTCAACCCCAACCAAAAATAAACGGTTTCTGACCTGACCATCACTCCGCTACTTGCTGTTGCCTTTTTTTCATCCGTCACACTTTCCAAACCGCCGCCAACAGCAAAGAGAGGAAGGCAGTTGCATATGGCAGAAGCACATCAAGCCATCGGCGTCTTCGACGAACACAAGCGCGGCGTGGAGTTACTGTACTCGGACGAAGGCATCCGCGTGTCCTTCACCATCCCACCACCGCATGAGATTCGGCGCTCAGTTGTCCGTGAGCTTTTCCACCTCCAGCGAGCTCTCAAGCGTGGCGTTTATCCGGCGCCGCCATTTGTAGCCATCTTGACAGTTGTAGCCATTTCGGTGATCGTCGTGTTGTCTCCAACGGAATCATGGTG